>JAXQQM020084307.1:0-22500 GCA_034641835.2 Pinus albicaulis | reverse complement strand
TGAAAATTTATAATGTTAAAAATAAAAAATATTATTATAAGAATTTATAATAAAGATATATATATATATGGAATTTATTGTTATTATTCAAAATGTTGCATGTTATTTTTATTTAAAATTACATGTCATGATATATAGCAATTAAAATTGTTTAATATTTTGTATATTTATATATTTGATATATTTAATGTATATTCCAAAATTTAATAATGTAATTTAGTTAGCCAATTTGAGTTTTTAGATATTGGGTAGATTCAATATTTTACTCATTAGGAATGTGGTTTTTTTATTACATTTTTCAATTTCAAATGTTTTTGTTTTTTGTTTTTTTAAATAAAATAAATTGAAAAACAGAGTACTTTAGGGGTTTTTTTTTTGGGGACAGACTTTGTATTTGGTAAAACACAGTGTTTTAATATGAAACAGAGAGATATTTTGCTTTAATGCGCAAAAGAGTTTTTAGTTAAAACTGCATCGTCCCCACAGTATATTGTTCATGTGGCGATGTTCCGATGCGATCATCGCAATGGGAACTGACATAAGTCATGATAGCGATGGCCCGATGCTTTCAAGGCATCGGAAGTGTTTTAAGTTTTGTCGCCATTGCACAGTATGAACTCCGGACCCGATCCTGTTTACTATGGCAGAGTTAAATTTGTCATTGCGTCCGTTTTTCAATTGGCATCGAAGATTTTTGTAATGGGCCGTTTGCATTGTTTTAAAGCGGACCCGATGCATATTATTCAGCGCATTTGATAAGCAAGTTTTTGGGTTTTTAACCTTTGGTTGTATTTGTTATATGCAATTTTTGCAATGTTCATGCGCAATTTATAAATGGCCTGAGAGGGTTTGTAATAGATTTTGTTATGTTTTAACATCAGCGAGTTAATTCACTGATGGGCCCAGTCCTTAAAATATATCAGTGGTTGATATTTTAAACTTAGTCCATGTGTTATTGTCGTAGGTATCATGATTAATTATTTTCTTAAGTTTCAATGTAAGTGTGCAGGGTCGTATGCTGATATATCATAGTTTGCGCGCAATATATAAAGATAGGGTATAATGCATCGTGGGCTCGACTAATGGTGTTGGTTTTTAAACCATTGGCAAATGCATAGATTATAATAAATCGAATGGACATAATAATTTATTAACCTTGTGGGACCTTCACGAATCACATCGAAGAAAATCATAACAACGGAAGATGTTAATAAAAATCCCGATGACGATTGCAGAGTCAATGTGTTTATGAACTGTGATTTATATGTGTTTGAAGTTCCGGCTAAAAGGCATTAATCGCATCAGAACAGAACATTGGCAAATGCATTAATCGCAATCAGAAGCATTGAGTTGCGATTAATCGCATTGGCAAATAGAAAAAAAGGTTTATAAAGCTGTGGCACCCGAACTTTTCAAAGGTTAGCGTTAGGGTTAGAATACGAGAGCATATTATATGCGTAGTCTACATTATTTTAAAGCGGACTCGATGCATATTATTCAGCGGATTTGATAAGCAGGTTTTTTGGGTTTTTAACCTTTGGTCGTATATGTTATATGCAAATTTTTGCAATGTTCATGCGCAATTTATAAAAGGCCCAAGAGGCTTTGTAATAGGTTTTGTTATGTTATAACATAGGCGAGTTAATTCGATGATGGGCCCATACCTTAAAATATATCAGTGGTTGATATTTTAACCTTAGCCCAAGTGTTATTGGTGTAGGTATTATGGTTAATTATTTGCGTAAGTTTCAATGTAAGTGTGCGGCGTGGTAATGCTGCGCTTGAGCAATACATTCAAAGGTTGAGTTATATCCGAGGTTGTAATGTATGCTGATATATCATAGTTGATGCGCGATATATAAAGGTAGGCTATAATGCATCGTGGGCTCGACGAGTGGTGTTGGTTTTTAAACCATTAGCAAATGCATAGATTATAATAAATCAAATGGACAGAAGAATATATTAACTTTGTGGGATCCTCACGAATCGCATCGAAGAAAATCATAATAGCAGAACATGTTAATAAAAGTCCGGATGGCAATTGCGGAGCCAATGTGTTTATGAACTGTGATTTATATGTATTTGAAGTTCCGGCTTAAAAGGCATTAATCGCATCAGAACGTTTGCGAATGCATCAATCTCTTCGGAGTAAGGGCATCGCATCGGAACATTGGAAAATGCATTAATCGCAATGGGAAGCATTGAGTTGCGATTAATCGCATTGGGAAATAGAAAAGAAAGGTTTATAAAGCTGTGGCATCTGAAGCTTTCAAAGGTTAGCGTTGGGGTTTAAATATGAGAGCATATTATATGCGTAGTACTGTTTTAGGTTGAACCATAGAGTAGGCTGTAATATAGCTCCGAAATGAATTTAAAACATTGATTGGGTTTATTACAACAACAATTTATATCCATTGCGTGATAAAGTACAACGTATCAAATGAACCTTTTGCAACTGTGGACCCCGCTGAACGTGAAAAAACTTAAACGAAATATGGAAAATAAATTTGCCTTATAAAAATTATCGGGTCCGAGACTTGCCATTGCAATCGGGCAAAGACAAAAGAACTTGCGATTTGCGATTGTAATTGGGCGAATTGCATCGCATCATTGAACAGTAGCAAATAAAACATATGCCCAAATTGTTACGCGATGTGGAAATAAGATCCACCTTATAAAACTTATGGGGTTGGAGACTTACGATTGCAATGAGTGCAAAACAAAAGAACTTGCAATTTGCGATTGCGATTCTGCCAATCGCATCATTCAACGGTGGCAAAATAAACGGATGCAACGATCGCATTGCAATCTTCTATATCAACAAGACACTTAATTTTAATACAATTTGCAATTGCAATTCAAAAGTATATCAAATGTTTTATTGATTCATACCATTGCAATTGGACCATAACAAAAGAACTTGAACTTGCGATTTGCGAACGTGAAAAAACTTAAACGAAATATGGAAAATAAATTTGCCTTATAAAACTTATCGGGTCCGAGACTTGCCATTGCAATTGGGCGAAGACAAAAGAACTTGCGATTTGCAATTGCGATTGGGCGAATCACATTGCATCATTGAACAGTAGCAAAGAAAATATATGCCCAAATTGTTACGCGATGTGGAAATCAGATCCACCTTATAAAACTTATGGGGTCGAAGACTTACGATTACAATGAGTGCAAAACAAAAGAACTTGCAATTTGCGATTGCGATGGTGCCAATCGCATCATTCAACGGTGGCAAAATAAACGGATGCGCCGATCGCATTGCAATCTTCTACATCAACAAGACACTTAATTTTAATACAATTTGCGATTGCAATTCAAAAGTATATCAAATGTTTTATTGATTCATACCATTGCAATTGGACCATAACAAAAGAACTTGAACTTGTGATTTGCGATTGCGATTGTGCCAATCGCATCGCATCATTCAACGGTGGCAAGAAAAACATATGTGGTTGTATCATATAACTTGTGATTGTGGTTGATTCATTGCTTTTTAACTTTCTATTTGCCATTTATTGAAAAAGATAATAGTATTTGAGGATGTTTATAAAGATTTGTTTTGTAATAAAGTATAGTTAAATTAAATTATAAATAATTGTTGGAATTTGAGTTTGAGCATGTCTACGAGGATTTGCTAAATGTTTCCATTTGAATTTAAGGATGTCTATGAGGATTTTCTTTGTAATAAAGTTGTCACTTAGTTTAGTTTAAATATAGCTAAATTAAAATAAAAAATAATAATTTATGTTAGTATTAATTGCATATAATAATATAATTTAGTTAACTAATTTGATTTTTTTAGATCTAAAAACTTTTACAATTCCCTAAAGTATACATGAATATAAAAATTTATAATGCTAAAAATAAAAATATTATTATAAGAATTTATAATAACAAAAAATATAAGTTATATATATATATATATATATATATATATATATATATATATATATATATATATATATATATATATATATATATATATATATATAAAAAAGAATTTATTGTTATTATTCAAAAATTTGCATGTTATTACGGCAGGAGGCGTTTTTCCATTGCGGGCTTGGGGTGAGCAAACACTGTTCACCCCAGCCAATGCAAAGAGTTTCCTACCGCGCATGGAACGAATTAGATTTTGGCACGTGTACGGACATTATCCTTTCCATGTGATACGGGATTGATTTGAGTTCCAGTTGAATGGTTCGATTTTTTCTGCTGCTTCCTCCAAGTGATTTGTGTGCGTATAGGACCTCTACTGACAAAAATTCTGTGATACGGGTCTACTCTAGTCATTTAGCCACATGCCACAACTTAGCCACACGGCAAAACACATGCAGATGTTAGGCACATGCACCCTTGTTCTGCAAGTCCTTGTATGCCGAGATTATGCTGATCCAACGAAATTAAGGCACCATTCCCGGGAAAGCTTTGCAACGCTAAGGAGAATTCATCTTTTCTTGAGGCTTCTCGAAAAATCCGGGTACGACGATTGATGCTCGGAGTGGCTTCTCGAAAGGGCTACACGACGGTGATGTCAGTGCGCATTTTATCTCCATAATACAAAGGAGTTTAATGTTTTGTTCATTTTGGTTTTACTTGGCTCGGAAAATGAATTCATTTGCTATAATGATAGGAAAGGCGGAACTACTTCAGTCCTTATCATTCGTCATAGAGCTTGAATGGTTCCAGAGGTAAGGTTCTAGTTCTTGGATCCTAGAAAATATTTAAACAAAATAAACCCAACACTAATTGAAATTAATCTAAAGGCCCAAATATAAATCTAGTTTTTTCTTCAAACTTCTTAAAAGGGCTACGTCAGTGATGCCCAAGTATTAATTTTCTCTCCATAATACGGTTCCAAACAAAGAAGTACAAATTCATGTCCCAGGTCCTTGATATTCTCCTACCCATCCCAAATACAGTACTGGTTTTCCCTTAAGTCTATCTTTCTGTCCTTTAGCCTGCTAAATAGTTCATCTTTTCTAGTCTTATGTCATTCTAGAAGGCGTTGAAAGCCTTATTCCCAGCTTTCTACTTCCTTTTTCAAAATAGTTTTCCTCTTCAAACATAGAGGAGATCAACGGCAATATGGATTACAAGATTATGTCATGATTTCCCTCTACAGAAATTAAAACAGTTGTAGGAATTGCCTCACAGTAAGTTAATTGCATTTTGTTCCCTGAAAACATGATCGAAATGGATAAGCTGGAAGAGATTTACCAGGTATTTAATATGTTTCATCCAATTTGATAATATTAGCAGGCTGAATCAATTGTGTTCCTTTATCCAATCAATTATGCTCTTTGCATCACGGTATACCTGCATTCTCTCAATCCCCAGCCAGTGTGAAAGTATCAAGAAAATTGCTGAGAAAAAGTAGGGAGCTGATGTCACTACAGTTCATGAACAAAAGCACAAATTTCTGTGTAGATGATAATACCAGCTAATTATCTATCTTATGAATCCTCTGTTTTCACACACCATGGTCTAATGCAAGATTAAGTAGCACCAAATGCACAAATTTATGTCCAGATGATAATACCAGCTACTTTTCTACCTTATGATTCCTCTGTTTTCACACACCATGGTCTAAGGCAAGATTAAGTAGCACCAAATGTTAGTAACTATTGAAGGACATTCACTAGTTTGACCTTGGAGTTTACATCCGATATGGTGAAGATTACGTTGAATCCAGAACTGCATCTTTCCTCTCTTTTTTTTTTCAAAAAGCAAAAAAAAACACACATTCTTAATAAAATATGTTGAACAGTACATTAACTTATGTTTTACCATCCCTGTTACATCTTGTATCATTTGTCCCGCAAAAACACACTAGTCTTTTACTGGTCCTTCTAAATCTAAAATTCTTCTTCTATGTACAACATTGAGTATTATCTCAGAAGTTTGTGATAAGTAAAAGACAAGTCATACTAGCTACAAACATGAACATTGACCAAAAACAAAAAAAAACGATTGAAAGCTAGATGACAGATTCATACTTTGATGTCCCCATATTTCCTGTTTGAGAGGAAGACAAGACAATCGTCCTTTGGGACAAGGGTAGGAACATAAGCGAATTCATCGAAATCAGGAGACTTGCATCTCTTGCAGTCTACCAATGTAGAAAAGAGAGCAACAAAAAGCATGAGATTATTAAGAGCATATCTTTATCGAACACACTGATGAGGACCTGCGCCAAATGGAAGCCAGTTTTGTTTGTAAATCTGATGCTCTTGATGGGATGAAGAAAATTTGTCTGGGTCAAACATATGAGCATCTTCAAAGCCCTGAAATGATGACTCAAACACAGAAGGAAAGACTATTGAGCATTAAGAATTGTATGCTTCTCTGTTATGGGAAAATTAGCAACAGTGATGTGAGGCACAAGTGTTGCTGGTGGGCGGAATCTGACAACTTATTTTACTACCATTTCTGTGTATTTCATCTCTCGAATCCGTTCTGGAGAAATGGGCACATTAAAATCAGGCTTGATTCTTCTCTGTTCTTCTCTGACTTTCCATAGAATTTCTGGGTTGGATTCTAATAATGTTATAGCCCACAACAAAGAAGATGTAGACATATCTTGGGCAGCAAACAAAAAGTCAAAAATATATCCTCCAATTTCAGTATCATCAGAATGTGGAGGTCTAGGGGAATTTGTCATCTCTTCTTCTTTAATTTCCTTTACAGTCTCACCCATCCAAAAAGCAACTAGACAAGCAAGTTCCTCACCGTTCTTCATCATCTTCTTGCACTCATGACCACATCCTGCCAGAATCTTTGCTAGACCAGACACTGCATGCCTAAACTAGATTTAGGAGCTCAAGTAGGCCTAAACTGGATTTAGGAGCTCAAGTACTACTTCAGAACCTTGGCTTCTGGACAAGCAGCTAACCATGAAGCAAAAAAGCCTCCATACAATCTCCGCCAAACATTTTAAAATGATTTTTTACACCCACTTGTCCCACATGCAAACCTTAGCGTGTCTATACATGTCGATATTTAATTTTATTCATTATTTGCACTATTTTTTTTATATTTTTTTTATGAAAATACCCTACATGTATCTCGGTTTTATGGGTAGGTCATAGGCACCCCTCTCCATGAGATGCCATGCAATTACCACTGGCATATATTTTATAATATAAACTATTTGTTTATTTCCTATTTTATTCTCACGTTAAAAACTTTGGTTTATCTTGCTTTTGTTCTACTGGTTCGTTGGTAAAAATAATTCCTTTGTCTTGCTTTTGTTCTACCGGGCAGGTAAAGACATGTTTTAGACCTGAGGCAGGGACTTGCTGCGTCAGCAACCATGAGGACTCTTCATCTATTTTACTACATTATCATGTAATCCGTGACAAAAGAACCATCCAGTAATACATGGTACTCTTGTCGTTATTAAGAGTTCTCATTATAATGTAAATATAATATGTCTTTATTAAATATAATTTTATATTTATTTTATTTTTAAATAAATTAATTAATTAAATATGAATAAATAAATAGAAATAAAATAAAATAAAGATAAAATTAAAATTAAAAATAAAATAGATAAAAAAAATTCTTATTTAAAAAATAAAATAAAATAAATAAATAAATAAAATAAAATAAAGATTAATAAATAAATAAAATGAAATAAAAATAAAATTACATAAATTACAATTTAATAATATTAAATTAAAAAATATTATTTTTATTAAAATAAATATAAATATTTAAAATTCAAATTATAAACTTTTATCATTCGGTTTACTCTTTTTAAAATAAAATAAATTAATTTTTATTATTTGAGGCAACCTAGCCGTTATTTTACAAACGGCAAGTAGGAGCTATACTTTCTATTTAAAGAGGTTACTTGATCAGATTCTCCATCTTATCTTGATGATGAACTACACGAACAGGGTTTACCGCCTTAGATAAACTTAAAGGTTCTATGGACAAACAACGTATGATAATGGGTTCGCTCATCCTATTCGGCCTTCTGCAAATCAAAATGAGCACTCAATTCGACCACCCAGACATAACATCAAGGACAGGCACATCAAGGTCTCATTGCCTTCTTCATATATGAGGATTCCATCAATCTCGAGGATGTGAAGGCCATTTGAATGGCCAGTTTGTGACATGCCGTCAGGTTGCTTCTTTAGTATACAATATAGATAGTTTGAACGTGAAAAGAATCGAGACATTAATAGTTATAGGCTTTCCACTTTAGGTGATCATATTTCTACTTACCATTTATGATTATCTGTTTAGCTTTGGATTTTCTTCTATTAAATCATAATTCAGTTTTTACCTCTCATATAGCACAAAACGATTCACATCTCCTCCATCCAGCATTCCCTTGCACCCGGTGCAATTGCTTACTTAAAATTACATGACATGATATATAGCAATTAAAATTGTTTAATATTTTGTATGGTTATATATTTGATATATTTAATGTATATTCCAAAATTTAATAATGTAATTCAGTTAGCCAATTTGAGTTTTTAGATATTGGATAGATTCAATATTTTAGTCATTAGGAATGTGGTTTTTTAGTTACATTTTTCAATTTCTAATGTTTTTTTTTTGTATAAATATAATTATATGACACGGTATATAGCCATTAAAATTGTTGAATATTTTGTATAGTTATATATTTCATATATTCATTATATGTTCTAAAATTTAATAATATAATTTAGTTAAGTAATTTGACTTTTTTAAATATTGGATAGATTTGATATTCTATTGATCAGGGATGTGTTTTTTATTAATTATGTTTTTCAATTCGTAATGTTTTTTTATATAATATACTTACACATGTTTTATAATAGAATTAGATGTGGCTAAATTAAGCAAATTTATAAAATTGAATTTAGTGTTGTGATTTTAGGTGTTAATTTGAGTTTCAACATGGCTATGAGGACTTGCTCTTTATATATATATATATATATATATATATATATATATATATATATTTTGTTATTGTTCAATAAGTTGCATGTTATTTTTACTTAAAACTAGATGCCATGATATATAGCAATTAAAATTGTTTAATATTTTGTATGGTTATATATTTGATATATTTAATGTATATTTCAAAATTTAATAATCTAATTTAGTTAACCAATTTGAGTTTTTAGATATTGGATAGATTCAATATTTTACTCGTTAGGAATGTTGTTTTGTAATTACATTTTTCAATTTCTAATGTTTTTTTTTTGCTATATATAAATATAATTATATGGCATAGTATATAGCGATTAAAATCGTTTAATATTTTGTATAGTTATATATTTGATGTATTCATTATATATTCTAAAATTTAATAATATAATTTAGTTAACTAATTTGATTTTTTTAGATATTGGATAGATTTGATATTCTATTCATTAGGGATATGTTTTTTGATTAATTATATTTTTCAATTTCTAATGTTTTTTTATATAATATAGTTACACTTGTTTTATAATACAATTAGATATAGCTAAATTAAAGTAAACTTATAAGATTGAATTTAGTGTTGTGATTTTAGTTGTTAGCTTAGAGAGAATAATATGGCGATCCATCTCATATTAGATATTTTATAAACATTTCTAATTGATATCAATTTATATATAAACTGTGATATTTTGTTTAAATATATAATTTATAAACTTTGGGTCTACTTTAACTTATAAATATGTAATAATAAAATGTAAAAAAAATATTTTATAGTAATGGAAATGTATAATAATATAATATATTTTTAAAAATATACTGAAGTAATTATTTAACTAAATATTGATTTACAGAAAAAGTATTCCATTATTAATATATGTATGGATTAATTTATTAAATATAGGTTTAAAAAAAAAAAAAAACTAATTTTAAGGAGCTAAATACATTGATATATATATAAATGTTATATTTGTCAAAATAAATTATAAAAGAAGCAACAATTTGAATATATAAATCAAGTTTAAGTTTAAAAAATTAGTATATATATATATATATATATATATATATATATATATATATATATATATATATATATATATATATAAACTTTGGGTCTACTTTAAATTATAAATATATAATAATAAAATGTAAAAAAAAATATTTTATAGTAATGGAAATGTATAATAATATAATATATTTTTAAAAATATATTGAAGTGATTACTTAACTAAATATTGTTCTATAGAAAAAGTATATAAGTCAAATTTAAGCTTAAAAAATTAATATATATATATATATATATGTGGAATATTGTAGGTTGGAGTTGATTAATGAAACTTGTGAAAGAGAACGAAAAAACAGATGGAACTGCAAGCTTGGAAAATTAAAATTGTAAATTGCAATAGATCGAATTGCAAGGTTGTTTAGTTTGCAATCATCATCTTGGAAAATAAAAAATTAAAATTAAAATAACTATAGTTGCAAGGTTGTTTAATTTGGTATCTTTAAACAAAACTTTATGTATAAATAAAACTTTATGTATGAAAAGGATTAAGTTCAAATTTCTAATTAAATTATGTAGAAAAAGATGTATATAAATACTTAAAAATTATAATAATTTTTTTGAAAATTAACTTAATTTAATCACCAATTGATTTGAATAAAAATAAATAAAAATTCTAGAATTAAAAGAATAATAACTAAATAATCCAAATTAGCAAGCATTATATACATAGGAATATATATCAATTGATTTGGATATACGGTGGAGTCACTACTTAAGAAAAAGCAAGATGGCGCTAAGATGCATAGCTGTACTACTGTTATAACATTTGGTAGATGTTAAATAACATCCAAAACGGTGCAGAGTCGAAACAAATGTTAAATAAAGCTAAACTTAAAACCTATGCATTGCCCTTTCGGGTCCACCTTACAATGAGCACATGTTTAATGTTAAAACATATAATTTAAAGGTTTTAAACCTTTTTGCTGTGCGATAACAAAAACAAACCATATTATAAAAACTCCATCGCGCAATGTTTAAAACGTAAAACAAAAACGTTAATAAAACTTAAAACCTTAGTAAAACTTCAAACTTTCGTCGCGCGATAAAGCTCCGAACTTGAAAGTCGATTCAACCAAAATACATTCACATATCACGTTACAATCTGGCTGACATCACATGGCCATTTGGACGCGCGATGAGTCATCAAATCGAGTTCATAATAGCTCATTGCGTCCACAAACAAGTTTTGGTGTACGAAGGATTTGGACGCGTGATGAAAAAATTAAATCCGGCCTATAATATGCATTGGATCCGGAATTTGAGAATACAAATTGGCCATTTTGAATGTTCTGATTTTGATTGAGAACGAATGCGCAATAAAGGTATTAAATCCAATCCATAAATGGTATCGGGTCTGAACTTCACATAACAATCGGACCATGTTAGAACCATTTGCGATTGTAACATAATATAAGATGCGATTGCGATTGCGATTGCATTGCAAGCTCCAACATCAACAAGACACTTTGTGGGGACGACTGGTCTTCACTTAAAACTGACTTCGTCTCGTTCAAACAAATCCACTGTTATATAAATTTAAATAATTCTTAATTTCGGCTTTTGGATTCATGAAACAAAAACCTATGTTTGAGAAACAAATCAGAAATTTGGTTTAGAGATAGAAGGAATAATTATCAAGGGCAAAGTCATTAAGGTAGGACTATAGATCGAATTAAATTACACAGGCTCTGTGTAAAAAGGTTAAATTGTAATGCTGCACATGACTGGCTTAATGGTGGTTATGCACGCGTTTGAAGCATATAATCCTTTATTGAATTAAATAGAGTTGATTCAATTTCATTGAGGGATGGCAGCAGAGGAACATTCAAATAATGGCATATTTATAGTCGGTTTGATTATAAGGCGAATTTTAATCGCAATGGTGACTTTGTGTGGAAACCAAGGACTTAAAGACATAGGCTTGGCTTATATGATGTAATTTGTTATTCTATATAATGCAATATGTTATTTGATAGTATATATGAAAATTTTATTATTGTAGTACTTTAGAAATTGAAGTTAAATATAAATTTTAATATGCAAAATAGGTAAATAAAATTTTAAAAATACAAAACAATTAAATATAACAAAAACAAAAACCAGAATTCTACTATTTAAAGAGACTTGTATTCTTGGCTTGAAATACTGTTCAAACGATTTGTAGCATCCGCACTATACGTGCACAGTTTATTGATTATATATATTATCTCATAGAATCGAAGATTGACTGAAAATTCTTAAACAAATACTTATCAAAAGCTAAGACTGGAGTATTTGAATATTAAAGTAGAAAAAGAACTTAACAAAGTAAATATCAATCATGCAATAATGCTTAATATATAAGCTTTCAGTCGTAAAGTGTAGGTGAAGAAGAATCATATTATAAAGAAAATTACAACAAAGGCAAAGAGTAGGGAACATAAGACTAACTTTAGTCTTAGTACGATGTTTAGACATAGAATTTGGTGCATTACCATTAGCAGTGAATATAGGAATCTGCAAAAAAAAATATGAACTTATAAGCTAAGGAAGCATAAACTTAGAAATGGTGATTTACTATTTATGTTACGATAACAATATTGCCCAAATTGAGAGATGCTATTGAAAGTTGATACATAAGAATATATGAAAAATTAATCTCCTTGCTTCATTTGCAGACGCACGTAATTGTACTGCACACCGTATGGACAAATAATCTTAATGCCTCTCCCTCTTTTACAGAGATGAATTAATGTTTCAGATGTCAATTACGATTTTTGCAAAACCAATAAACAACAAGACAGAAGACTGGAAGTAGCCCAGGCATCAAGGCTGCACAAATATTTTTTTTCAGGAGATTTTTAAATAGATTTATAACATTTATATATATAATGTCAGATTGTAAAGACAGGTTCTATTCATTAAACATATATGTATGAAATCTGAAAACATTTGTAAAGGCCTAATGGAAAAGCTATATTTCTTAAATGTACATATATTAAGTCTGAAAGTATCTGTGAATAGGTAGAAGAAACACTATAAGTATAACTAGTGATTTTTGTTCCTAATTGTTCTATGAAAACATTCTTGTTCTGGCAAAATGTTGCAGACATACTGCACTTTGAGAAAGGCAGATTTGAGCAGTAAAATCTTGTACAAAAATTGAGAAGAACTTTGCACTAATTTCTGGATTACTATGTGTTTCTATTGTAGCCAATGTTTGTAGAAGTGCTGGTGTTGCAAAGAAAAGGGAAAAATTAGTACAAATCTTACTATTTTGGATAGCATAATTTAAACTGCATATATTTGATTTTTTGTTGAAAGATGAAGAATAATTATAAGTATACCTAGCCTTGGCAAGGCTTCTGTTGCTGTCAACAGATTGGATCTCGTTGTCTTCGTTGATTGTAAATGTACCATTGATTTTGAAATCGCGTAGCATATACATTGTTGCTTGTTTCCTTTGAACATAGTCTTGAAAAGACATATGCGCTAGGTTG
This sequence comes from Pinus albicaulis, assembly GCA_034641835.2. Taxonomy (NCBI): domain Eukaryota; kingdom Viridiplantae; phylum Streptophyta; class Pinopsida; order Pinales; family Pinaceae; genus Pinus; species Pinus albicaulis. The sequence continues at coordinate 9,012 of JAXQQM020084307.1, read as the reverse complement.
GGAAGTAACTGTTGCAAGAGCAATTTGCTTCGGATGCAACATTGCAAAATGGTGTTGTTGGACTTGATTATGCAATTAAGACGCTGTGAATAGGAAAAGGACGAATTTTTATTGCACTTTAGGCAATCAACTATTGTCTCCTTTATCATTGTAGAGGTTGGTATTGGTGAATTGCATTCAACACAAACTGGTTCAAATGGCGTAGAGTAAATGCTTGCAATTGTTAATGTTCCTTTTATCTGTTCATAGAGGAGGACAACTGGTATATGTCAAAATAGAAACAGATGAATAAACAATTGCATATTGAGAAGTAGAGGTACTATTTCATTTGTACTTACAGAGAATGTTGGAGGGTTCAATTTTCTGAGTTCTTCTGCTGCCTCTGCATTCAATTTTGTGATGAATGTAGCTTGCATTGTTCGAAGTGTTCTATCCTTCAGTTCTTTCCTGTTTGTTATGTTTTTGAATAACATAATTGGAAAATGGCATTTTTTCAATTCTTGCTCAATTTCATCGTAGAGCGATGCAAATGTTTCAAATAGCTGCAACTGCAATAGAACACAAAAAGTTATTTTTTTTTTTCAAACTGATTTGAAATGTAGGATGGAACTAGCAATATAAAAACATTGCAAAGTAATTTATGTTATTGTTGCTCTATTGTCATCAAAATTTCCATCTTTAATTTGCAATGTATATTGGAAACCAACTTTCCGTGCAGTTGTGACAACTGCTGCAATTGTTCCAATTGGATATGTTTCTGTATTTGTTGTAAGCTGTTTTACTGTTATATATGGAATGAATTTGTATTCTTTGCAAATTGTTGGTATGTTCTGTACGGTGCTTAGTTCAGTTAGCACAGAATCCAATCACAATCACCACGGTCATAATTTGTTTTGGGAAGAACTTTAAAATTTGTAATAGATATTGCTTTTCCTGGTGATATTTTTTGTCCATGTTGTTCAATAAGCTCAGTTGGTATGGACAATGTGATTGTCATGATTCCTTAGCATCTATCAAATTTGCACGTAGTATTTGTTGTGCTTTGTGGACTTTATCAAGGTATGTGCTATAGACAACCATAACATCTCCATTGAACATTTTTCCAGTTTTGCGAATGTTTAGTTCTTCAATGGTAACTGGAACTAAATATGTTGCTTTTGATATGTGTATTGATGTGTCAAAAGAAACAGTTAGAAGTAAAATATATTGGTGATAAATATAAATGCTATGTCAATGGTACGTATAATAATTTGTTTCAAATTTACTTACTTGTCTGATTCAATTGCACCTAATATTTGTTGTTCTTTGTCTATTGTAGCTTGTTGTCTAGAACTGCAAGATGAAAAAGATGCAACATCATTGAATGGTGCGCTTGAACGTGGCCACGAAGTGTTTGGTAAATTTTAATAACTAAAAATAAAAATAAAAGTATAAGCTTATTGTATATTGTATTGGAAACTGAATATTAGTTACTGAAAGAAATATTAATTGCATTTAAAAACTTCGATAATGGAATACTTATAAATTATACAATAATAAATTCATAAAATTCTATTAGTGCAATAGAGATATATACTGATCTGAGTTGCAAATAATTTTTTTTTTTTTTTGTTGATAGAAAAAATGGTTCAATTCCAGTACTATAGAAACGTGTAAATGCATCTAGTACAGATGTATGAAAGTTCAGGTACTGCTGATTGGCATGAAAACATTTACATATGCATCAAAGACTAAGTAAGTTGGGCGTAATAAGCAAACCTGGATGTGTTTCTTAATCAAGCTCACTTTCCAATGCTGTTACTTATTATGGGTGGTTGGGAGTTTACCTAATAAATATGTCGATCAAGATATATGTCATTTGAGCTTGTTCTACCACCCAACGAAAAATAACATAGAAACACCATAGGACAGAATAAACCAAAAGAAAAAGGTATAGATAAAATTTCAAAGATAACAGGGATATTAAGAGAAATAATGATGAGATTGGAAACATTTTCTTCAAATTGCACAATGTGAATTAAGATGCATATGGATTATGAAATAATTTAGTTTGATGTAACTGAAATAGAGTTATAATTTTGGAAGCAATTTAATTTGTATTTGATATTATCTTTATTGCAATTTAGAGGTTGATAACAAGCAACATGGGAAATTGGAGGAGATCTTAGTGAAAAAGGGTTCAAATGTGAAGTGAAGAGGAAGCTTGACAAGTTTCCAGAGGAAGGGTGAGGAAAAGGAATTAAAGGTTGACAAGAAAAGAAGAACAAGAAGACTGGGGTTGATAGAATTATGCAAGTAACAGTTCTGATGTAAATAAGTAGTTGGTGATGCTTGTCAAGTTTAAGCATGGAACATTATTGAGATGATGAAAAGGGAAACAAATTGTGTGGTAGTGCTAAAATACTGTAGAGAATAAGGTTCAATATTCTGTAGTGCTTATTGTTAGATAACTCCAAAGTGGTTATTTATAGTTTGCAATTTGCAATGGAGCGTGTCTCATGTGTGCATGAAAATATTACAATGGGTTGAAAGAAAAATTCAAGAATTAAAATGAATTCTGTGATGCTTGAGAAATAAATCATCGATGCATAGTATAATTCTATATGAAGAACAGTGCTATAGAAGTCAACACTAGTAATATAAGAATAGGTCTTGCAATAGTTTTGTAGAAATAAATAAATAGTTAAACATAGAGATATCTCTATACATATGCATTGAAGGGTAAGTAAGTTCGGTGTAGTAAGCAAACCTGGATGTGTTTATTTCTTTTTCTGACTTGTCTTTGCCTATTTGACTCATTGTAGAAAGCTATAGTAATATGCAGGACATACAATTAGAAGTCAAAGTCATAGTAGTTAAAAAGCTATTATCCAGCTTTCAAAGACTTTTTTTAGAAACAAATTAAAGGTATGTTTGGTAATAATACTCACTATTGATTTCATTTGTATAATAAGGACATGAGTATGCAAGTCTGATGTTATTGACTAGAAAAAAGCATTAGATTACTTTCATTTGCACTATGTTTGTGTTGCATTTTTGTATTCAATGATGAGACAAATAGTATCATGGTCGGTCCAATATGTATCTAACCTGAAAGTCTTATAGCTACAAGTTATGTTTGACCATATGTGATCAATGATTGATAATTGTTGATTGTTATTCGTCTCTAAATGAAAATGAAGGTTGTAATTGTGCATATACGATCTTAGTTTGTTTGTTTTGTTGTTGCTTCCAAGCATATTGATGTTGAAATCGCCAACAATTGCTATTGTTTGATTTGAATGTATTTTGCATAATGCTTTTGAAAGAAGATCCAATGTATCGTTCAATGTTGCATATGGTGCAACATAGACATTCACAACTACAATATCCATGCCATGAAGAAGCATATTTGCTAGTGTAGCTTCAACGTTTTTTTCTTCAAAATGAATATGTTTCAAGATCTTTATATGCTTTTTAATACAAATTAGCAAACCATGTTTACTATGATTTGATATGCAATTGAATGTTTCAAGTCTTTTTAGAAGCATTGAATCATTCAAACGTGTTTCTTGTAAACATAGGATGTCAGATTGCATTAGATCATAGTCATTTAACAAATCATCAATATGTATTTGTAAACTATGGGTGTTTAGAGAAAGAATTGAAATGTATGCTTTTGTTTCTAATAACGAATAGTTGTAGTCTAGTTGCCACTTTGCGTTTCTTTGTAAATGTTCCATTTCAACAGAAATTTTTTGTTGAATTTAGAAGTTTTGTTTCTTAAGTGGACTAAGCAAATACAATGATTCCATGTTTGTCACACGAGAAAGAGTTGTATATACTAATCCATGGCGTCGTATTCCTAAAATATCAAATGCAAGATTGTCTAGTGTCAAGCCTTGTAATCTGTGTATTGTACGTGCACATGCTAGTTGGATTGGGAATTGTTTTCTGATTTTCAAGTTGCCTATTTTTGCTAATACAAAAATTGGCTTTGTTGTGTGCAGTATGGGAGTCCAATCGCTAGAAATTTCTTCGCTATATAGAAAAGAAAATTTATGTGCTTGTTGACGTCCAACACGCTCATTATAGAATTTGATCCATATTACATCAAAGTTGTCTAATTTTACATATGCTTTAATGATACCATCTGCATTGTTGACTAGACCATCTTGTAAGTCATAGTTTCCTGCATATATTTCAACTAGCATGTTAAGTTTTAGGACAGTTTGTGAAGGCAATGTCGCCATTTGTGCATGAGATGGTATGTGTCCATGGTTTTCTTCTTCGTAATCAATTGCATTAATTACAATTATATCACCAGGAACAATAGACAACATTTTCTTGTTATGTAATGCTACATCTTTATTCCTAAAAAATAGATAGGGGAAAGTAGGATCACTAGGAGCATTTCGAATACAATTTCTATTTAGGTAATTCAAATCATCTTCTATTTGATTATTTAAACGCATCCTATTCAAAATGCTAATGAATATTTCATTTGTTTGACGCATTGCAATGTGCAATTCATAGTACTTTACATGTTCTTTCCAAAAGTCATATGTTATTGGTTGCCTTCTTATTGTAGGTTGTTCAAATATTAGTGAATTTTGTATAGGTTGTGCTTGGTACAAGTCGCCACAAAATATGATATCAATGTTTCCAAAGTATTTTGTTTGATTATGCTTAATGTTTCTTAGTCGATCATCAATTTGATATAGAAAACAAATTCCAATTATAGATACTTCATCAATGAGAACAACCCTTAATTCTTCGTACAGTCGTGTTAAGTTGTCCAATACATCATTGCTAAGTGGAATAAAACTAGATTTGTTGAAAGGCATTAGCAATGTAGAATGAATTGTAACTCCACCTGCATTATATGCAACTTTACCTGTATATGCTAATATCAAACCTTTTGGTTTCAAAGGGTCTGTATTGTAATGTTCATTGTAGATGCGCATGAGCATTTGAAATATTGCTTTTGCTGTGAATGTTTTTCCATTACCAGCTCCTCCAGTAAAAAAATAAGTAGAATGGTTTGTCTATGTTCTTTCGTTTTTTCATTGCAATGTCTTTGAGTATTGCTTATTGTTCTCTATTAAGCATTCTCCTAATCTTGTAGTATTCTTCGTTGCTAAGCATAAATGGATGTTCTGTAAATTGAAAACCAATGTTAAGATGTCTTTTTTTGTCATTGAATTGGGGAAATTGCAAATCTTTAGCCAAGTCATACTTCTCAGTAACATCATTAGATATTTCATGTTTTTTTATTGTATGGTTAGAAGTTGCAGTGCTGTTATCAATTTTTTGAATTGCTTCTTCCAAATCACCCCATTTCTTGTTCATGTTATATGTGAACTTAGTTTCATTGTTCTTTATTGTGTTCTTATGCAACATGTATGCACTCTTCCATGTAAAGGAGTCTTGCTTTAGTGCATTTTCATTGTTTTCGAACGGAACATATAGAAAAAGTTTTTCTCTGTAATAGTTTTCATAGTCAATGTGTTTTTTGTATTTAATGAATTGAATTACTTTTTCTTTTTTTCTTTTTGATATTGGTCTGCCATCTTTCCTATACTTTGATACAAATTCGGCTAAACATACATGCTTAATAGCATTAGGCCTATTGATATAGTAATCAATTATATAACTGCGCATAACATCTTCAGAGTTGTCAGGAATTTGTTTCAGAAGAGTAGTTGGTTTAAGTATAAATGTGTGTTCATCTGTTGGTGCTGTATTTATAAAGTTGCATTCTCTTGAACTATGATTCAATGGTAGTGAGAGAGCTATGTGGACTGCTTTGTTGAGCTGAAATTTGTTGAAGGTTAAGCAAAGCATGGCCTAGAGACCGTATCATTTGAATAGCATCGATTTTTCTCTTTTCATGTTCTTTTCGTATCCTTTTGAATGCATTTGTCATAGATCTGTCAACTTTGGTCATATATGAAGTGCAATATGAAGCTACAACATATGCATTTAGAACATATTGAGCATCTGTATTTGCATTCCATAGGTGTGGCATATTGTATGCAGAGCTATTATTCCATATTTCTAATGGTTTTCATTGCAAGAATACCATTGGTTGTGTTAATGTACTTTGTATTAATTCGATGTAATCAGTTTCTGTTAACTGGAATTCATCTAAGAAATCTTCATGACTAGTTGATTTGTCATAGTGTTTTTGCTCTAAGGTGCTTTGCAAGGACAAAACTTTTTCATTTATTGAGCCATGTAGCGAAGTAATTGGTTCAAGAATCCTTGTTCTTTTCATTGGTAGCATTGGAAATTTGTATCTACACTGTGATGCTTTTCTTTTTTTACAGCTTTTGGTATGATGATGTTCATGTATCTTTGTGAGTTATGGATCAAGGTGATTTGTGCTACAAGTTATATAGTTATCCAAGAAGTTTTCAATTTCTAAGCTAGTATTAATTCCATATACTGGAGCATTTTCTATCCATATAAGAGCATGTTCATGTGCACTACCTCTATTTTGGAACTCAGTTACAAAGTAGTAATTTAATATTTTGCCAAAAAATGTACTATCTTGACAGATCAATTGCTTCAATGCATTTGTCTTGTGTCTATAGTAACGTGTACATGTTACTGGGTCCTTTCTGACAAGATAATCAATGTTGTATTCCTCAATTATTTCAATGTGTTTCTTTTTATTTCTATTGCTATGTAATTTAGTAAGAGTTTGTACTAGTGGTGTCCAAAGATGCTCTGCACTTGTAAATGTAACAAAGAAAGTTGGAGGACCTAATTGTCGTATCATTGCAAATATATGTTTTTGCATTTGTTGGTGGTAATCAGGAGAAATTCTTATGTGTTTGAAATCTATGTATCCAATGTGACTTTTTAGTAAATTTTCTAAGTTGAGCTTGTACTTAACATCTTTTGCTAACAATTTTCTTCCTTGAAATTTTCCTTTCCTTATTCATACTGAGATGCATGACATGAACTTTTCAATCAGTATTCGCATTGTCTTGAAGAACAAATTTGTGATGTGATAGGAAAAGTGACCACTGCAATGCATTAGTTCCCATTTTACTATTTCTTGGTAACGAAATCTTTCTAGTATATCATCGTCACGTGGATTTCCAAAGAATAGTGTTGGGAAACTCATTTCTTCTACATGTTTGTCTTTGAATATCCCAAGTGGTCGTTGTCCCTCAGCTGGTGCTATTTCAATAATCTTGTCTTGTAAATCATGAATTCGTTGTGAAGCTATGAATCCATGTACTAAGGTTTCAGTTGGCCTTTCACTTTCTGAAATGCTATCAGTTTCACTTTTGCTATCAATGTTGTCATCGTCGGATTTATTTCCTTTATTGTCCAATTCAAGTATATGATTCCAATTACTATTAATGGAAATGTTTTCAGTTTTATACAAATTTCGAGAACATAGTTCTTTAAGTGCTCTCATGACAGTGTGCACACGCACTTTTCCTGTTTGATATGCATTCTTGTATTCTAGTCGTCGTTTTAATGCAATAGCAATTGTCATTGTATTGTTTATGGATTGTGGCAATGCTTTTTGGACAATGTCCATCTGGACAGGTACATTGATTATTGAACCAGTTAAGCCCATTTGTGATCGCTTCTTGCCACATTGTCTTATTTGTGCAAAGGGAATTCTCAATGCAACAAGTCTTTCCTCAAGTTTTGAAAGTCTTGTTACAGTTTGCAATGGCTTGTTACGTCTTATTTGTTCAGGTGTTGCAAAGCGAGGCAACTTTGCATTGGCAAGTGCTGTTTTGCAAGATCTACAAATGACATTTAAACACAATGTCTTCTATTTTCCAGATATGTTTATGTACATTTTTTCTAATTCAAGTCCAATGCTTGAGATGTTCTTTTGAAATTGTAATGTCTTACATATTGGACATTTGGTTTTTGGTGTGTCTTCAATTTTTTGTTTGTAAATTTCTATGGGAGTACTTTTTCGTGATGAACAATTTTTATCTGCTATTTTATTTCTATTTTCTCCAATTTTATTTGGGTCGTTTGTACGTATCATTTGTTTCAATTTGCGCAAGTTTATTCTATTGTTGGTGTTTTCGTGCATTTGTACTATTCTATGTTGCAGATTGCATTGATTTTTAATTTGATTTGATAGTAATGGTTCATAATGAATGTGTGATGTACTTTTTTCAAATGATAATACGTTGTATGTTTGGTTGAAATTTGTTTTTGATTGGTAGTAATTCACAATGGTTTTACTGGTAAATGACCATATTTGTATGTTTACATTGAATATGATCAATGTCCATTGGAAACAAAATGATGTTCCCTCAACTCCTCCTTTTTCATATGGCATTGCCATATTAATTAGGTATTGTTGCCAACCTGCAACCATTGTTTGACTTTGTATAGTTTCATTTGTTAAGTGTTTTTCTATACAATTTAATGCATCGTCGCTCCTAGCCATTAGTGCATTGCAAAAATATTGGACAATGTAGAGTCTGAAAGACTGTTCATCAAATTCAGGCGCTATTAAATGACAAATTGCACTGAACATGCTATTGGCACATTTCGATATAGTTGTTTTTGCTATATGCAATCCATGAATTTGCATTTCACGAACAACAAATTCATAATGGTTTTCAAGATATTTGCAATGAGGTGACAAGGAATAATTTGGTACAAAGTTGCATGTACATAATATTTTGTATAATAGGGGTTCAAAATGTCCACTAATGGGATCTGTATCATGAAACAAAATGTTTAGTGGAATTGTATCTACATCATGGTTGAAGAACAAATACCTTGTTTTCATTGTTAGTTACCAGACTCCAATTGGTATGTTCAACCACTTTGATAGCCATCGTATGCAAAATGTGTCTCCCCAGAGGCCTCTTTCAGATTGGAAATTGCTATTAGATGCAGAAAAAAGCATCCTACGAAGTTATGTGTCAACATCGTGAATTCCATGAAGTTGATATAACATGATAGGATCTAGTTCATATTGGTATGATTCTTTTGCCTCTGTGTCATTGCACTGTAGACAATTGAGAAAAT